>FLRD01000153.1:0-23256 GCA_900088485.1 Plasmodium ovale wallikeri
TTTTTTTTTTTTTTTTTTTTTTTTTTTTTTTTTTTTTTTTTAAACACTCTGAAGAAGAATTTGCTTTAACAATTTCTTACAGGGGGGAGAGAAAAAAATAAAATAAAATAAAATAAAGTAAAATAAAATGGGAATAAGGAAAAAGGAATGCACCACTTTGTAAAACATTTGTTCGTAAGGTTTTCAGAGCAAATGAAAAAAAAAAGGTCCCCAAAATAGCTTATGCTATTTGTAGGTACAGTGCTGTTTCAGGCAAATGTACGCAGTGCGCACGTACCTGCGTTCTCCGCCAGGGCATTTGCATACATACGTAGTACGTACATACATAGTGCGTACATATATATACATACATACATAGTACGTACATATATATACATATATATATATATGTATGTACGTATGCGCGCATGTATATATATATAATTCCATTACGTCCGTGTATCCTTTTCCCATTCGTGCGATTCTCCCCTGCGGAGTAAAACGTGAATACGGTAAAATACGTCAGAAAAATGTCTCAAGAAAACGTCGATGGGATGTTGAGCGAAGAAGCAAACGATGGCGTGGAGGAAAACCCTAGCGAATATTTCAACGAGTTTAAGGTAAGAACGAAAGGAAAGAAAAGGAATAAAAAAACAAATGGAGGAGCAGAAACAGAGAATTGGGAGAACAACCCAAACTATATATGCAAATTTTTTCCAATAATTTATATTTTTTTTCCCTTTGAATCCATTTGTTTGGAGATACAACGAGCTGATAAGCAACATCACTTGCTTTGCATAAATGGGAGAAGAAGCATGCATATATTTGTCATCATCTCTACATTACTTACGTACATGTATATTTAACCTTTTCATCTATACATATATATATATATATATATATATATGTATGTATATATGTATGTATATATGTATGTATATATGTATGTATATATGTATGTATACGCATATTTGTAGCGTGAATCAAAATAGAATTAATTTTTTTTTACTTTTCCATCTCTGTCCACAGAAACGAGAACATGTATACCTTGCATGCATATCATCCCTAGAGAAGGAGATTTGCCAAACACACACGTATCTAAATGAATGGAGATGCATGCATATGTATGAAGATGAAGATGGCAAATCAACAAAGGATATAATAAATGTAAACTCACTGAGAAATATCCTAATAGATCCATGTATAAATTTAGAAATAAAAGAATTAAGGAAAAAAATATACGAAATAACACGAAAATGTATAATAGCAGAAGAAAAGTTACAAGGATGTACATTTGATGCACAAGCTACTGCAGGACAAAGACTAATTAATAAATGTAAAAAATTACAAGATGAAAATTATGAACTTGGAAAAACACTAGAAGAAAATACATTACAACCATTAACAATACAAATAATAAATTTAAAGCAACAAATTATTTTTTATAAAAATGAATTAAAGGCGCTTAAAGAATTAAATGTTGATATTGATGAAGATAATGAACTGTTAAGTCAACAATTAGCCGATTTAACTAAAAAGTATACACAAATTTGTGAACAAAAAATTATGTTAGAACATAAAAATTCTAAACTTACTACTTATATAAACACATTAAAATCTAAATTATATAAATGTAGAAAAGATCTTTCTGATGAGGTACATAATTATAAAAATACCCATATTAATGGAGATAAAAATAAAGATAAAAGCAATTGCTTCGAACTTAGAAATGAAGGAATAGACGAATTATATACTTCGCATAACACGTCAGACGATTTGCAAAGTAAAGGATATAGAGAACGTAAAAAAAGAAGTCGTGAATTTAGTCTTCAGAATGATCATTTAGATATGCATGAAGGTGTCAGCATGGAAAAGAGGACAGCCCACGCGCGTGGAAACAACGAAAGGGAAGTCAGTGATGAAGACGATGAAAGGAGAATCGTCAGTGATGAAGACGATGAAAGGAAAGTCGTCAATGGTGAAGACGATGAAAGGAAAGTCGTCAATGGTGAAGACGATGAAAGGAGAGTCGTCAATGGTGAAGACGATGAAAGGAGAGACGATGATGAAGATGGGTATGGTGATAGGGATAGAGATGGAGACAGAGATTGGAACAGAGATTGGGACAGAGACTGGGACAGAGATAGGGATAGAAATAGGGACAGAAATAGGGACAGAAATAGGGACAGAAATAGGGACAGAAATAGGGACAAAGATGGGGACAGAGATAGGGACAGAGATAGGGACAGAGATGGGGACAGAGATGGGGACATAGATGAGGACAGAGATGAGGACAGAGATGGGAACAGATATGGGGACAGAGATGGGTACAGAGATGGGTACAGAGATGAAGAAGAAGACGAACCTCTTCGTAGGGAACGGAGGGATATAGACGAGGAGGACGATTTCACGCACGAAAACGACGACAGCTACAGAAAAAGAAATTCGTATGACAGCAGGGAAAGGAAACACAGAAAAATTGATAGGCATTACCACAGGGATAAGAAATATGACAAGGATAAGCAGAAACTGCGCGATAAGGAAAAAAACAAAAAGGAAAGGGCAAAGGAAAGGGATAGAGACAGAGATAGGGAACGGGAAAAGGAGAAAGAGAGGGATAGAGATAGAGATAGGGAACGGGAGAGAGAGAAAGAGCGGGAAAGAGAGAAAGAGAGAGAAAGGGAGAAGGAGCGAGAGAGAGACAGAGAAAAGACAAAGGACCGAATTAGGGAAAAGGCGAAGGAAAGAGAAAAAATGAAAAATAAATACAAAAACAGAACGAAGGAAAAAGTAAAGGGGAAAAACAAGAGGGAAGGAGGAGGAGGTTATGATAGCAGTAATTACTCAGAACCTAAGAGGAAGTTTTTAAAGGATTATGACAGTGAGTATAGAGATTTTTCTAGGGGGGACAAGTTGGAACATCCTAATAGCTCTTCCAAAAATGAGGAAGCGGATGATAAGGAGAGCGAGTACGACAGGTACGTGTACCTGCACAAGTAGTAAGTTACATACATTGGGTGGATCATCCAACCGCTGTCCATGCCTTTCGATGTATCGTTCGAATTTTGACTTTCCCCCTTTTTTCGTTATTATAGTCGAAATATCCCCCTTTTTTAACTGTGCGTTTTTATGCATACGCATGCACGTGCATGTAAAATTATGCAGCTTTTAAATCATAGGGGGAACAACTTTTTTTATTTGAAGGAAAACCACGTTTATGATAAACTTTTTTTTTTTTTTTTTTTTTTTTTTCCTATTTTATATTCGCCATTCAAATGGTATTTTTTCATGAAAAGCTAACTTTTTTTATTTGTTATGCTGCCGTTTACTTCGGTTGTTTTGTACGTTCATTCGTCATATCTATAATTTTTCTTATGGCAATATTTTATACATGCAATCTTGCACTTATAAGGAACATTTCCAAGTTTAATAAGCCTCCTTTTCATTTTCCCCATGTGCTGAAATGGAAACTATTATTATTGGATATACACACCTATGGGTGTAAAAACAAACTTACGATAATGGAAAAAGGGGTATATGGAATTATTTTGTAATGTTAGCAGGTGAAGAGACGATTTTTTTTTTTTTTTTTTTTTTTTTTTGACAAAAGGAATTGGTGTAAATACTGGGGGAAGCATAGTAATGATGGGAAAAAAAAAAAACTTAACAACAAACCGTTGCAAAAAAAAAAAAAAAAAAAAAATTCTCCCCTTCCGTTACAATCACTGAGTGGCCACTGCAGAGTTATGTACACACCTACGTAAAAGTATCTTCATTGTTGTACCTTTTTTTTTATTTTTAATAATAGCACCTCTTTTTTTTTTTTTTTTTTTTTTTCTTGCATAGTAAACAGCTAATTTTTCCGTTAAAAATTAGCAATACATAAAAATAATATTTCCCCTTTCATTCTGCATTTACAATTTTTTTGTAAAGTCTTGTAGTTTATTATTTTAAATGTACATGAAAAATGGAAACAGGATGTGAGGCAACACTTATGCAAAAATTAAACGGTGGAGCAAACGACCTAATAAATAAATTCAAACGGGTTAAATTAAAATAAAAAAAAAAAAAAAAAAAAAAAAAAAAAAAGGGGGACATAAAATTATGCAAAAAAAAAAAAATAAAATAAAAATAAAATAAAATAAAATGAAATAAAATAAAATGAAATAAAATAAAATAAAGTGAAGTAGAAAATAAAATGAAAAAGTCATTTGCCACGCCTTCCTATGAGCACAAAACATTCGTGGGTATGCCATAAGTTTTTAAGCTGTGCTTTCTTTTTTCCAGTGCAAACATAACGACAGAAGGGAATATTTTTATAGGCAAATGCTCTTCCGATAGAAGAAAAGAAGAGAAGGCTTTCCCTATTGTCCTCAAAATTTTTTAAACGACACAAGTTAGTTATGTGAGGATGCAGCACGGATGCATTTACGGACTTAGAACATATATAGCATGTACGGAGAACGTACAAAACATATTCGTATCGCCACGACATCGTCGCGAGGAGCATTATTAGCTTCATCGCCGCTGCGGTAGAAGAGCAGATAATCTCTCAACTACCGGTAATGCGGGAAGATAGAGAGAAGGACGCCCCCTTTGGAGCGTTCGAGAACTACGAATACCGGAAGAAGGTAAGCCATGCTGTTAAGAACTCGTTGATTGAAGGTGAGAAACTTACCCACAAGTTTAGAAACAGAGGGTTGACTAGAGATAAAAGAGCAACCGTTAATTCGGTCCTCGATAACAGAACTTTACTAATTTTAAAAAAATTAAAAGAACATTTATTTAATGAAATATATGGGGTCGTTAGCTCGGGAAAAGAGGCCTATGTATTTAATGCGCACAAGTACTTAAATCCGGAAGAGCTCAATGCTGTCAGGGAGATTTTGCTAAAGCTCGAGCAAAGGGGGAATCCCCGCAGTGGGGATACTTTGTACAACGACACTGATGAAGGGGAAGAAGCGGAGGAAGGGGATAATTCCCCAGTTTGTGCGCAAGACGATGAGAACAAATTGTACGGCAGTTGCGAAGGGGAATCATGGGCGAGCTCCTCCCAGGACGATTTATGCAGAACAGAGAGTTTGGGTAATGACTCTGAAAAGAGGGAAGATAGCGAATATGATAGCACGAATGTACATAAGAAGGCAGATGAAACTTTTGACCTAATAAATGAAATAGAAAAAACGATTTGTATGAAAGATAAGAACCTTTCCACCATTTTAAAACATAAAAAAGTAGGTATATCTTTTGCTGCAAAGGTATATAATACATCTATACTGATATTTAAGAAGCGGTCACAATACATAGAAGGAGAATTTCGATTTAGAAATGCATATACAAAAAACACGAACCCAAGAAAAATGGTAAAGCAATGGTCAGAAAAAGAATTTCGTAATTTAAGACGAATATTAATACACGGATTAAGATGTCCATATCCCTTAGTTTTAAAAAGTAATATTATTGTAATGAGTATGTTAGGTTCCCTAGATATTGCTTGCCCCAAAATGAAAGATTTGCATTTGCCCATACCAAAGTGGAAGGAAATATATATTGAATGTATCTGCATTTTAAGGTTACTATATTCTAGTTGTAAACTTGTCCATGCGGATTTTTCTGAATACAATTTACTCTACTTTTATAATCATATTTACATCATTGATGTTTCTCAGTCCATGGAGCATGACCACCCCCACTCTCTAGAGTTTCTAAAAAGGGATTGTCTGAACATTACAAACTTTTTTAAAAAAAAAATTGGGGACATCCAAAAAGACCAGCATGCCAATACTCTCCGCCCAAGAGACATGTTCCCGGATGAGCAAGAACACGGAGGCAATATCGCCGAATCCGCAAACGCTGCTACTGCTAACATTCAGTCGAGTGAAGATTTTTACGACCACGTGCAGATTATGCCTCTGCGGAAACTGTTCGACTATATCGTATCGAGCAGCCTGCCTGAAGATGTTATATATTTTCTGGAAAACGATAAGAAGAAAATATGTGTAAATTCTTTAGAAATAATATATCTTCAAATTTTTGGCCTTATAAAGAATTCAACCCCAATACCCAAATTAAATTTAAAGAGAATAAAAGAAAATAGAATATATTTTGAAAAATTAAAAAGAGCTACATGTTATTATGTGACAAAATTTACTATAAAAAATGAGCAACGCTTGAAAAAAGATCCGTATAAAATTGAAATAGAAGAACAAGTCTTTTTAAGTTCGTGGATCCCATCACATTTAAATGAAATAAAAGATATAAAAACTATTGAAAAGGATATAAAACTTTTAAGGAAAGGTAAATCGATGGCCATTAATTTTCTTTCGAACAATTGCCATGGGAATTATAAGTACCTTCAGAAAAATAACAACGACGTTAAACACACCAATTGCGATAAGAGGGATAATGTGGATGATGAAATTAGTAGGAACATCCTAAAGAAAAGCGCAAGCATATCTCAATCACCAAAGGGAGAGGCGGAAAGGGGTAACAAAACGGAATACCCTCAGAATGGGGTGCAGCACGGAGCGCAGTGTGAACATAAGGATAAACAGGACCAAAATAGCGATGATAATTGTAAAATTGGAGAGGATGAACGCAAAAATGGAGAAGATAAGCTAAAAAATGGAGAGGATAACCGCAAAAATGGCGAAAAGGAAACGAACGGCGGGTTAAGCGGCGCAGAGTTTTCCGACTCCTTGGAAAATACTTCTTCGGCAAACAAATTATCGGATGAAGATGAATCGGATACACAGAACAAAGAAAAGAACTGCCTTAGAAGTGAATGTGAAGAAGTTAAGTTTAAGGGAATAATTCCTGAGGGCGTTACGAGAAAAGAGTGGAGCAAACTAGTCAAAGCACAGAATAGGGAAAAAAGAAAACACAAAATTCCCAAGTATCAGAAAAAAAAAAAAAAAAAAAAGCACACTTGAAGAAAAAATAAAAAAAATAAAATTGGGTTTTTCGAAGACAGCATATATATGTATTTACGTATACGTACATGTTTTTTTCCGTGCATGTAGTTACACATTTTAAAATGAATCTTCAAAAATAACAATTTTGCGTTCGTGTATATTGATGAAGGTGGAAACCTTTTGGAATTTTCTCGTTTTATTCGTATATACCATTTATACATTAGCTAATTTTTATGGATAACGGGAAGGGGTTTTCTAACAAAGGAGTACTCATTTGGCAAGCGGGAAAAGGGGGGGAAATTCGCATATTTAGTAGAAAAAAAAATATTACAAATTAATAATATCCTGCTGTGTGCATATCTTTTGTGGATAATATAAAAATAGCTAACTGCTTCTTTTTTTTTTTTTTTGAGAAAGAGAGAGAGATAGGAGATCGCCTTAACGGCAATATTAACCTTTTTAACGCAAAGAGGATTAGTATTATTTGTAGACCACACTTTAAAACGTCATTTTTTAAAAAACATAGGAAATTTTTGTTATTAACGATTTTTCTTCGATTACGTGTGTGCAATTTTTCCCATGCCTATAACAGATGAACGGGTCATGTAACATGTACAGTGCGCTACACATGAATGATGCAAAACGCGTGAACCGTGCATACTGTATGAACGGTACACAAAATCATGAGCTTGATATGCACACATTCTGTACGTGCATGTGTTGGCATTTCCCCAAAATTTCATCCTTCATGTTTATGTTCCCATTTAACAACTAAGCTTCTTTTTTTAAAAACATCCCACGTGAAATATGTTGCACCTGCAAACAAGTAGAATTTTTTATTTTTCCATGTTACATTTTTATTTGTTTCCTTGCGTATATGATATTAAAAATTCCTTTTCAATTACTCTTCTCGTATTTACACAAAGTTTGTTTTTAATTTTTTATCTTACGTTTTCCATTTTCCATATTTTTACTCTTTAATTTTTCAATTTGTTCTCCTTTTAAATAGCAAAAAAATGAAGCCTTTCATGTTTCCTTTTTACTAATTTTAACTTTTGCTCCTTGATGAATTAAAGTTTTATAAAAATGCTCAGCTGAAACTTTTGGCTTTCTCTCTTAGTAAAAGTCTGCCCACTCCCTATGTCTATCCCATATGTCGTTTTTTTTTTTTTTTTTTTTTTTTTTTTTAATCTATATGAATATACGCATTTGCGCTATACGCCATTCCCGCATAAATGCTCGAGTTTGTGTGTAAACACATCTCTTTTTTGTCGCATCGCATATTTGTACACATTGCAATAACTTTGAAAAATTAAAAATTAAGAGATTAAAAAGTACCTGATGAGAAATACGTAGAGAAACCAAGCAAGGTTTAAGAGCCTTTAAGTATAAGCGCTTACATTGACCAATGAATTGGCACATTCAGAATAAAAAAAAATAAAACTTAGCATTAAGCTTTGCATTTCTTTATACTTATAAACCCATTTTGTTTACTGTTTGTTTTTTCTTACGAAAAAGGAAATATCAATGAAAAATAGTGTAAAATTTATGCATCAATTATTTACGATTTTTCTTTATTATCCGAAAATTAGGATTGTTCATTTTTCACATTTCAAAAAATAACTTTCCTTTTTTTTTTAATTAAAAAACTACAACATATTTTAAAAAAATATTTGTCGTACCATTAATTTTTTTATTAACCCTTGTCCAAAAAATGAGTTTTTCCGAAGTAACAAAATTTTTAACTCAGTGAACACTACCAATTTTTACCTTCTTTTTGAGATGTATTCAAGGCTGAAAAGGGTCTTTTGCGTTATTTTCCCATGTTTTTCGCCACATTCGTTATATATGCAACCATTACTCACCTTTAGTTCCCTCTTAGCAGCTTGAGGGGAGTAAGCCACAGGCAAAGTACTAAGGAATGTGCTAAAGTAAAGGAAACAAAATGATGCAGCGAAAATATGCATAAATAATGAGAAGAACATTTACATGAAGGTGGATAACACCTAATTAATGTGCCCCCAATATATAGATTAATGTTCTTCATGTCTTTTTTTCT
The DNA here is from genome assembly GCA_900088485.1 of Plasmodium ovale wallikeri. Lineage (NCBI taxonomy): Eukaryota > Apicomplexa > Aconoidasida > Haemosporida > Plasmodiidae > Plasmodium > Plasmodium ovale. The sequence goes on from FLRD01000153.1 coordinate 8,953, forward strand.
TTTTTTTTTTTTTTTTTTCCTCTTAACGAAGGAGAATAACGGGATAACTAAATTATTTTTAAAAGATTTAATAAAAGGATCCTTTCAGAAAAATGCCGACGCTACTTCGGACAATAAGACAGGATATAACGAAAAGAAATTAGAGAAAGATGTAGGAGAATTTTAATAGTTTTTCCTTTTTTTTTTTTTTTTTTCCTTAAAATGGAGTACATATGCTTGTGCACGTATTATGCACACTTGTAAGTAATGCATTGGAGGAACAAGTTCGTACCCTTTTTATTTTTCCCCCTTTTAAACAGGACAAAAACCAATCGTTTAACGTGTCGTACACTTGGGAAACCGATTCTATAAGTGGGTTCAGGTAACAACATGTAATAGTCAGTAGGTCTTTTGTTTAAGGACGCTCACAATTCTTAAACATTATGCGCGCTTTTTAGGTTCATAAACGTTTTAAATAAAAAGGACAAGAAAAAGTTGGGCTTTCAGTGTAACTAGAAATTAATATACCATAACTGGAAAACGCGGCGAACATGCGAACATGCGAACATGCAAATGCGCATGCAAGCTCATCTCTTCTCCATTATGTGTGCTCCTTTTTAAGGCATTTATTGCAGAGACAAGCAACTGTTTAAAAAAAAAAGCAGCGTCCTATACCACATGGTTACATTCAACCATGGCCTGAAGGCAAGCATCGTAGAAGAATTGAAGGTAACTGTTCTCATCTGCTGCGAAGCTATCTACATATATACTTATATTCACATACATGCTCATGTTCATTTGTGAATATTCATTGCGAATGCAATTTCATGTGTGTGTATATGCTTGCATGGGAACCTACTTCCTGTATGCTACATCACATTTTGTGTCACCCCAAAGAAAAAACAGCCATCTGTTACTCACACAGTAATGTTTTTCTACAAAATGTATTAACAATAAAGCAAAATTTAATTTTTTTTATTTTCTTATTTTTACTGCAATTTAATGAACATGCTATTCTTATCAATATTTCTGCATGCATCTGTGCACATGAGCGAGCATGCCGCAGAACATGTACGCGCGTTTAGTGCTTGTGCATACACAAATTTCCCCATGAACCCATTTTTGCACAACCTTTTTTTTAATTCAAGCTTAACGAGGGGAACCAGGATGAAAGATTAAATTTTATTAACAATTTCAATGTAGAAAAGTGTGTAGAAAAATGTGTAGAAAAGGAAAATATTGTTCAAAAGGAATGTTCCTATAATTACGATGTAATCAAACTTGAAATAGAATTCATCTCAACCATGAATTTATTAACACATGAAGAATTGGAAGCACTGCACCTTTTTTTTTTCCCCGAGAATACCGTGAATCTCCTTTCAGCTAATGAACATGTGAGCAAAGAAAATATTATTGAAACATTTTTACTTGATATAAGTTCAGTTTCGAAGAAATACACCCAAAGGATCAAAGCAGGTACATCATCGGAGTCGCCTTATCTGCTTGCGTGTTGCATTATGTTTGACATTTTTCCAAAAACACTGACCGAACTTTACATCTCCCTTTAGCGTATGACAAGCCAATTCTGAGCAGGGACACGGAATATATTACTCTGAACGATTATTTGAGAGAACTAAGAGACTCGAGAGAAATAGAGAAAAACTTAAAACCTGGACAAGACATAATAAATGAGGTAGCCATTATGGATGTGGAGAACAAAGATAAAAAAGGGGAAGACAAAGATGTGCATGTAGTTGGTGAAAACATAGGCATAGAAGCAAGAGATACACATACTATTATCAAAGAACCGGAAAAAAAAAATAAGGAGGATGAACAGGAAAATGAAGCGGAAATTGTACATCACAGTGTAGTGAAAAATGAAGAACAAAGCAAGAATGGTGATGCGGGTGAAAAAAAGAGAAAGCGCAAATACAAAAAAAAAACAGAAAATTTTAATCCAAAGAATCATATATTAATAAACTTAAGGGATTATGACATCCTTCAGCACAACGATCAACTATTCATTAGCCTAACTTCTACTAGGGAGACCGGTGAGGAGGGAAGGGAGAGAGTGAAAGAAAAACAGATAGAAGAGGAAAAAGCAAGAGAATCTGTTTTCGTTATTGGCAATTGTGTAACCGACCCCCAACTAAAATGCGTCGATGGAAGTGTAGGTGCTTGTAACAAGACGCCAGTTGAAAATACAGACATCATGCAAAACAGTGTAGTAGTACCCGTTGATGTGGGTAAAGAAAATATCATAAATCTTTTGCAGAACACGAATAAGAAGGTCAGAAAATATACAAAAAGAAATGACTGCTGTGGGAAACGAATCACTAATAATGACAAGAAAGCACGAACGAAAGAAAAGGATCCTGAATTAGCAAATTGCCAATTAAATGAACAATTGGAAATAAGTTATCCTGATAATGAAACTTCTGTCCATAGGTGTCCAGAGGTGGTAAACGCCGATGAAAGCTGGGATAATGGACGGAACATGGACAAAGACAGATGCACGATAAAAGAGATGAACTTAATAAATGATAATTTAAGTTGTATGAATAAGGTCATAAATCCAATTGAAAAAAAACATATTACGGAAAACCAGAATACCAGTTTTGACACAAAGCACTTCAGCAATGGCATTAATAACACATTAAATGTTATACATGTGCAAAACAATAATAATGTCATATTGGAAAAAAAAAAAAAAAAAATTATTAATAACCCATTGCATATACAGAATGACGAAAGATATAATCACACTTGCGACCACAACATCAATAAAGCAAATGCAGATATAACCTGTGCAAATGGACCTAAACAAAATGACAATAACATCGAGGGCACAAAACAAAAAAAAAACTTACACATTGACGGAAATTCAGAAAAAGCATCTGTAGAAGTGAATAACCGCGATGGGGAAGTAAAACAGGTGCTGGAAAAGGTAGATGAGCGAAACAGCAACGAAAAAAAAAAAAAAAAAAGCTGTAATGAGTCCAATAAAAGAGCAACTAACAGATCACGAAAATGCGTTTCCGGAACAAACGAGATGAAAAAAAATAAAAAGGCGCTAAAAATTATAAAGAAGTGTGATGGTTATAATAAAAAGGAGGAAATCACACAGGTAACGGAGAAGGAAAATTTTGAGAGGGAAAACATTCAGGGGCGCTCTGCACCTGGAAAAAATAAAAAAATTAAAAATGGCTATTCCGCAGGGCATATGTCACACATAGAATCACTGTGCAATAAAAAAAATAACGAGAAAAAATCAGTACATATGAGAAAAAAAACATGCGTTAACAATTATGCAAAAGATGCCACTAAATTTAATGGGGAAAATGCGTCTCTATTAAATGAAAAACAATGCACAAACACAATAAAAAAAAGGGCATCTAAAAAAAGGACAATCTCTGCAAAAAGGGAAACTAACCAGTTGTGTGATTTGTCCAACCATAACATAATTCAACATACTGGCATAAAATTGCCATGTACACGCTCCTACATATTGTCCAGTTACATCATAAATTGAAATGGTACCAAGCGCGCAGATATATATAAATGCATATATGTGCATATGGGCATAATTTTAATTGTTCAGTTTCTTTAAAAAAATGTTCCCTTTAAATTGTTCTTTTTTCTCTTCAGTTTTTTTTCTTTTTGGCAATAAAAAAAAATTTGTGCAAACGTTAGAAAAATGCCATAACAACGTATACATCCATACAAATGCGCATATGCATGTACGTATACAATGTACATACGTAGGTACAAGTATATATATGCATTTGTACGTAAAAGTAAGCATACATATGCAATATGTTTACATTTTTTGATTTTTTTTACATATTGAAAATGCAATATTCAGTTCCGCACATATAAATATATATTCTTTTCTTTTGCTAGGATATAAATAATTTTAATGCCGTTATGTGAGTTCAGATATCTCCTCCTACTATTTTTATGCATACTCATTTTATATTACATATAATTAAAAAAACGTATATGAAATTTTTATCGTTTTTCATTAGAATATATTTAACATTCCTTAATAAACTTTTCCTATATATATTTGTTTTGCGTGAAAAGAATTTTTTTTTTTTTATGGTTTTCTGTGTAACCGTTTGTTTAACTTATTGTTTTTAATTATTTTTTGTTGCTTTTTTAAAAAATTGTGTTATGTACTACTACTAATATGTGCATAAACATATACATATACATATGATATACGTAAATACATATACGCAGCATTTACGTAAATATACGCACCATATACGTAAATACACGTACAATAAACGTAAATACATGTACCATTATGAGTACAATATATAATTACAAATATATGCACAATATAATTACAATATACGTACAAGTATAATTACAATATACGTACAATATAACTACAGTATACGTACAATATAACTACAGTATACGTACAATATAACTACAATATACGTGCAATATAACTACAATATACGTGCAATATAACTACAATGTACATTTAGTATACATAATATGTATGAGTTCGGAGTACATACAGCATACATATGCGTGCTATACATATACCATGTATTTACGCCAAAAAATTGCAAGCACAGCCATTATTTTTCTTTTTTTTTTCTTTAATTTAAAAACATTTTACAAAAAAACGAAAGGCTAAGGGGAAAATGTAATTGTTGATAGATAGCCATAAAGAACTAAATATATATACATTTTAACACTCTTTAAATTTGTGATTGAATGCTGAACTAAAATGCAAAATTAAAAAGAGCATAATAAATACAAAACCAATAGATTAAAAAAAGCTAATATTTTAGTAATATTTATGTATATGTGTAAATTTAATAAAGAAACAAACAATATGCATACGAAGTAATAACAAAGGAGTTATGCATTTATATAGATTAAGTCAAAAGTTAGATTTCAGTATCTTTTGTTAAATCACATAAATTTAAAAATTTTCGTAAACATTTAAAAATTAAACAAATTTAACACAACCAATGAAAATAATTTGTTTTAAAGTGTAAAAAATTATTAAAGAAGAGAGAGAGAGAGAGAAAGAAAAAAAAAAAAAAAAATGTCTCCTTATGAATACTTGTTTAAATATATAATAATTGGTGATACGGGTAATTTAAAAAACCGAAATAAAATATTTTACATATAGAATGAATCATACCAATAAAAATATTATTATTTTTTTCCTTTTTTAATTTAAGGTGTCGGAAAAAGTTGTCTATTATTACAATTTACAGACAAAAGATTTCGAGCTGACCATGACTTAACAATTGGCGTAGAATTTGGGGCCAGATTAATAAACCTAGACAATAAACAAATAAAACTTCAAATATGGGACACGTAAACACATAAAAATTAAAAATATATCATACACATTTATATAATAAATAGCCACACAGTGTTTTATAATATGAATCGTTGTTTTTATTTTATTTTTTTCAAACAAGCAAGAAATTACGGAATGTTACAATGATATATCGCAACGTCATTCGTGGGATATAAGCTTTTAATCCGTTTTTAAATTTCTTTTCTTTTATTTTATTTTTATATATTTTTTTATTTCTTTTTTACTTTAAATTAGTGCCGGGCAAGAATCTTTTAGGTCCATTACAAGATCGTATTATCGTGGGGCAGCAGGGGCCTTATTAGTTTATGATATTACACGGTAGAGATATATATAATTTTAATGCAGTTGTTTGAAATGTGGGTTCATTGGAATAATTTTCATTTGCACCATATATGTTTAGTAAATGGTATAATGTGCCGTAATAAGCAATGTTATTTTAACTTCCTTTTTTTTTTTTTTTTATTTGGGGGGGCATATGGGGTATAGAAGAGAAACGTTTAACCATTTAAACAGATGGTTAGATGAAGTTCGACAAAATTCAAACCCCCATATGGCCATTATTTTAGTAGGAAATAAATGCGATTTAGAAAGAAGAGAAGTTTCAGCGGAAGAGGGTGCACAATTCGCCAGACAAAATGGATTAATATTTTTAGAAACTTCAGCAAAAACTGCAAAAAATGTTGAAGAAGTACTAAAATAATTTATTTTATCATACATCCTATGCAAAAAGTGCAAGCCATATCTCGAGCGTTTTATTTTTACCTTTTTTTTTTTTTTTTTTTTTTTTTTTTTTTTTTTTTAGGCTTTTATTTACACAGCAAGAAAAATATATGACAATATCCTAGAAGATGTTTATGACCTAAGCAACGAGGTAATTTTTAATCTACATTTTTCACATATATTTATATATATGTGTTTTATCCCCATTTTTTTTTCATTCAAATTTTTGTTTGTTGTAGTCCTATGGAATTAAATATGGACCAACTAATCAATACTCAAGAGTGAAATTAGGTAAGATGTTAATAAATGGGTGCTTACACGCATTGCACTCACGGGTGTATCATTCGGCTTATCCTTATATATTCATGTTTATGTATTCTTATATACGTGTATATATATACGCATATATATGCTTATTTATTCGTCTTTTCCCATATCCGTTAAGATATGCCATCAATGCCTGAGTCGAGATCATCCTTTAGCTGTTGTTAAGTTTTTGCAAAAACCACTGGCATGCTTTTTTACGGTATTTTCATATATTTTTTCTCTTTATAATTAAATATTATTCATAGAAAAAATAACAAGTTGGACATATATATATATATATTATTTCTTTTTTTTTTTTCCTTTTTAAATTATATACTTTAATGAAATTTTCCATTGCATGAATGAATTTAATGCTGTACCATTTTTCCTCTTTTTTCCTTTTTTAGTGTATGTATATTAATTTGTTCATTTTTATTCAAAAATGTAATTTTTCCTTTTTTTTTTTTTTTTTTTTTTTTCGGTTCATATTCTCATTTCATAAAGTTTATAAATTTTAAAAAGAAAAATAGGCAACATAGATCAGTTTTATTTTTCTGATGCTTAAAAATAGGATATGAAAAAAAAAAGAAAAAAAAGAAAAAGGAAATACGAGGAAAAAATCATGAATAATGTGCTTAATGCTTATAGAGCATTTGCACTTAAACATAAAAGGGGAAAATAACGAATTATGTATATGCAGTAAAAAATGAACATTCTATGTTCATCTAGTGTTTTATGGCCAATTATATTTAATAAATGTTTTTTTTTTTTTTTTTTTTCTTTCCTTGAATTTTCAAATTAATAACGTTAAAATTTATTAGCTTTACTTCAAGTGCTTTCAATAGTGTCGTAACTGTTGGTTCTAGAGTGACATAAAAAATCATTTTCGTATATATCTTCTAAACAACTGTGCTCAAAACCATCGGTATAATCATCTCCATCGATGTCATCACTGTCTTCACTAGTGGATTCGTATGAGGATGAATAATTCTCGTTCAAATAATTTTCGCAGTACATATTTTCAATCATTGTTGTTTCTGTATTATAAATTTCGTATATTTTTTTTTTTTTTTTTTTTCTTTTATTTTCATCTATCTCATCAAGCCCATGGTCCGCCTGTATCCAAATTTCCTTTTCCTCATGTTCACTTTCAACTTGTTCATCGTATCCTTGTGATGGTATATCAATCTCTATATTTAAACAGTGATTTTTTTCCTCATCTAAATGATGTTTTAAAAATTTATATTCATCAGAATTTTTATAAGTGCTTGCATTTATGTAACCATTGTATAAGTAGCAATTTTTTATACTTTCATTTACTTCATCTTCATCATATTCTAGTGTTTCAAAAGATAACATATCATTTTCTAAACAGGAGATGCTATTTATTTCATCACTTTCATTGGTTTTTCCGCAGTCACTTGATTGAGTTGTATTGTAATTCGATTCGCACCTGGGTATTTTGTTTTTCAAGAGAAATGAGTTACACTGTTCAGTTTGTAAATGCGTTTCATTATAAAGATCAATTATATAATGATCATTTTGTTCCAATCCATGCATATCTTTTGTGTATTCATTTGCGTCATTTTTTATTATACCACCTTTTTTTTTTTTATTGTAGCATGCAGCAATTGCACATTTTTCTATTTTTCTACTGATAATTTTATTTTTAGAAACAAAATCACGAGTGTGTATTTTAAAATTGCTGGTTTTATAAAAACTGTTACACAACTTAGCAACTACATTATTATATACATATTTAGCATATATATTAATAAATTTGATTCTCTGCTTGTTTAAAACTTTACTGAAGACACCTCTACATGTAAGGTCAAAAACTATTTTAAATGTTTGTTTGACCTCTCTAAATTTGGGTACGAATTCCTTTAGCCCTTGTTTCCCCAACAATTTGTTTGCTATCCCCGAAAAATATTCCCATAGCATCTTTTTTTGGTTATTATTAAAAAAATTAGTTTTTGTCTCTCACTTTAAATCATAATTATGGTATTTGGAAAGAATTAAACAATACGAAAAAAAGTAAAATTAAATAAATTAATAAATATAAATATTCTTAAACATAACTATAATTATATGCATACATGTAGGTACAAATAAAAAGGAAAAATAAAACAAAATGGTATTTAAAAATTTTAAAAAAAAGCACTAAATAAAAGTAGCATTTAATTAATCGCACGTAGAGCCATTCTTGTGGTACACAGTAGTTTAAATATAACCGCTTTTAATTAATATATTAAAAAAGTGTATGTGTATACATATATATATATATATATATATATATATAAGAAGCGACTTGAGAATGTTACAATATAATTATACCTGTATATGAAGTTTAAGACAAAAACAAACGAAAAAAAAAACGCCTTATTGTTTTTGGAAAACAATATGCTCGTGGAACCATGCTTTTTTACGTAAACATATAAAAATAACTTATGAGCAAAAAAAAGAGTTGTTAAGAATTAAGAATATAGATCTATACATAAAAAAAAAAAACTTTATGTTATGAATAAAAAATATTAAAATGTTTAATTTTTATAACTAGCTTTTTTTTTATAAGAATTTTTTTAATAATCTTATAAAAACATCATTCGCATATTTTTGCGTGTGCAAATTAAAAAAAAAAAAAAAAAAAATTAGCCTTACACATGTTTGTGATTTTTATTACCTTTGAGAACAATGAAATTATTATTTTTTTTTTGGATCTCATTTAAATTATGCAAATTATAACGTAAAAAATTAACTTTGGAGAAATTCTTTTGAAATAAGGATCCCAACATTCTACGAATTAGAATAAAAAAGAATTTGAAACAACTTTTGTTCCTATTTTTCGCTAGTTTATTACATAAAAACGTCACATTTCATTAAGAACTTTTTTTTGAATGCAATATCCGCTTATTTACATGAACAGTTAATGTAAAATTAATATTTATAAAAAAATATTTCGGAAGCTCGAGCGTGTGAATTTTCCGCTCACTAGTTTTAATTTTCCATTAACACAACATGAACTTAAAAGGTGTTAAAGTAATAATTCAATATTTTAAAAAAACACATTCCACTATATAAATATTTTTTTATTAAATAATTTTTCTTCAGTTCTACAATTCTTAAAAATAATTTTTTTTGTAAATTAAAAAGAACGGATGATAAAGTAAAGAAAAATTTTAAGTGCTTTGAAAATTAAAAAAGTAAATATACTTTATAAAATTTTTGTAATTATTTATCTTTCTTCATAGAAGGGACTTGTTTTCGCATAACATAAAAAAATATATACAAGATAAGGAATTATATCAAAAATGCTTATAATGCGTTAAATTTTTAAGTTACTGTTAGTTTTACACAGTTGTGTAGATCAATAAATATATCATATACGTTATTTCATATATATATTTCTAAATATTTAATAAAACAAATTGTTTAAAAGGCTTTACTTTCAGTCACAAGTATAATTTTATATAAAAAATCATTATTTCATTTTTTTCCAGAATTTTGGAAAGTATGTGCTGTTTCGTTGTATTACACAAATTTTTTTTTTTTTTTTTTTTCGTCTGCTCACTCTTTTATTTATATGTTTTCAAAATAGCATGAAAACATTATGGTGTGCCTGAAGTGACTCCAACATTCACCTTTTAAATTATCAAGCTTGTCGAAAGTGTTTAACACACGATCTTCACATTAATCTTTTACATCGTACAATTAGCAGGTTTTACCAATTTTTGTATTTTCCTTATTCTGCTGTACTTAATTGTTTTTTGGAATTATGAAAAAAATAAGGTGATAGTAAAAGTACATGCATATAGAATGTAAAAAAAAATTAAATTAATAGGAGATTTTTCATTAATATACATTAGCAAAATCTTACACTTTCACGGGGATTACTTTAATCTCCTATTTTGTATTGTCCTAAAAATTTCCCCAAACAACAGTATGAAAGTGATTTTTTAAAATAATATGAATACTATTTCCTTGTCAGTTACTATATTAGTAAAATGGCCTTTTTATTGTATATGCAGTGAACAATGAGATGTATTATCAATTTTCAAATACACATTTAATAATATGTAAAACAAATAGGCAATCATTTTTGAAAAGGGGGACTGTCTTTCCAATTACATATGAAAAAAAGTTGGAAAATGTACAATAAAATAATGCCTTGCTCAAGCTCAAGTAATAACGTTTAAAAACATTTTGTTTTCCCGTAGGCTTTTTATTTTTATTAATAAGTAATGCCTTCTGCGTTTACATTCGTAAATAATTATTACACACAATGGTAAAAATGGTTCTATAAGAAAATGGTCATTAAAACTATGTATTCTTTAAGATAATAAATAACTAGAATAATTAATAAACTTATAGGTGTCCTTTCGTTTTAGGTTTTCTGCCATTTAAATACATTATTCTTCACTTTAACAATTTAAATTTAAAAATCGTGTACTTTTTCATTGAGTATTTGTTTAATTAAAACTATTCCTTATATAAAATCTGCTCATTAAATACGCGCATATTTACGAAAAGGATCGACTGAAACATAAAAATGTTATGACAGTGTGTTCATTATGTAAGCCATGTACAATAATTTTAGCTTGGCAATTTACTTAGGTTGATACTTCTTAGAAGTAGCTTATAATGTGCTATTACTGTTGCTATATTATTGCCATATTATGTTTGAGGAGAAACTTTAACAAATTAAGGGTGATTTTTTGTTTAGTGATTAAAGGAAAACAAATAACGATTAAAGACAAACTGCTTAAAATTTCAAATTATTCTTAAAACATAAAGAACTTCTTGCACAGATGTTTCAAAAAAAAAAAATTTCCTACATAAACATCAAAGAAATTATAGGAAACAATAATTTATGAAAGATATGTATAATATTTGCATTTTTAAGATTAAAGAAACAGTTTCCTTAAAGAACAAAATGAATATAAAATTGTCGCAACTGCACGCCATATGAACTTTGAATACGTTTTACTATCTATATTGAAAAACAGGGCATAAGGTGTGCTTATCTTTATTAATTTGTTACACATTTCGCAGTGATCGTAAAATGTAATTTTATTTCATAGTTAAATTTTTAATTAAAAATGATAATCAGCTTCTTTTTACGAGAAAATAAAATGCGTAGAAGCATGCAAGAAATAAATTAGCCAAAACAGTTGAAGTCTACTTAATGCCCTTTGTGAAATTTTACTTTATGGCAGGATAAACGAATGATTTATGGGGGACTATAATATATATATATAAAATGACAGAAGAGTGACATAGAAATTAGTAGTGATATAAAACATTGCATATTATTTGAGAATACTAAAACCTAGCATATGTTCCTACTCATAAAAGGGTAAAAGGTTATAAAAGGTGAATTATAAAGAAAATTTGTTCAACAAAATTAAGAATATTCTTTCACTTGAAAAAAACCAAAGGTGCCGATTATTATTCTTGAAATATAAAAATTATAGTATAGAATATAATAAAATGCGAAAATTAAAAAGAAACATGCATTACCATGAAAGGACATACGAAATGAAATATAACATACATTTGTTAATTTGTTTTTTAACTTCTATGAATACAAAAAGGCAAATTGTATAATATATTAAAGGTAGAAAGGAAAAAGAAGGAAGAAAATGCATAGATAAGAGAAGTAAATAATTCACTTACAAAAATTATGGACTTATATTCATAAATAATAAAAAAAATGTAAAAATTCATTTGCACTTTTTGTTCTTAGAATAAACTAAAAAAATGATATGGAAGATTGTAGCTAGAACGAGATGTATTTTTTTACAAGATTCACTTTTTTTTTCATGTTTCACCTTAACATAAAAATTTTGTCTTAAACATTAAATATATATATTTTTCTGAAATAAGTGTAGTAAATTGAATAGTATACTAAGGAACTTCATTAACAGCTATCACATTTGGAAAAAACAGAAATAGCGCACAATTATTATAATAAATACTGATAATAACCTATAGTACTTTTTGCTATTAAAAAGCAAAAGTTCATTCAAAGCGTTTCAATTTATATCTTTATATAGCACAATATGACGTAATATTACATTCCCCTTATTCATATTTGAAGCTTTATACAATTACTGGAAATCATTTTTATGCCACTTCAACAATATAGCATAAGTTATTCTGAAAAATAAAATTATTATCCAACGTTGAACTCATGAAGTTCCTTATATACTTATTTTAAGACTACTATTGCTAATTGGGCGTCACAACTATTCCATGTTGCAATTCTTATAGATTTTAAGAATATAGTAAATCATATATATATAATGCACATTACATTATTTATAAATACTAAATAATTTGGGGGTTATCAATTTTCTCAGCTTTCTATTATCCATGAACATCTTCATGCAGGTCTTTACAACACGTCTAAGATTTACTTATATTGAAAAAAATGCATCATTTTAAAATAGTTAATGGAATAACATAATGTAGAACTTGTTCTTTTATTAAATATAGAATAAATATTCATACTTATTGTTAAAAATACATCTTATATCATTACTTCAGATACAACTCGAACGATTACTACAAAAAAATATAATATACAAATTTAATTATCCACATTACAATAAAATGCAGAAACGCGTCATATTCCATAAAAACTTATATAAAATTTTTTTTTTTTACCATATTTATTTTTTATATATTTGGCAATTTACGCAAATATTATCGTTATTCTCTAAACTGAACTCTAATCATGCTGCTTATATCGTCATTAATATAATTAAAATAAATATATTATAATAATATAATTTTTATGCATAAACAAGTAATTTTGTTTAAACTTAACATAATTTTACTTATTATCTACAATGTTTTTAATTATAATAAAAATATTTAAATAAATTAAATAATTTTAATAAATAATTACTTATATTTAATTTCATTATAAATTCCTTATTAAAACAAACTGCGTTAATTATATAATTTTTTCTTATTTCCTCTATAAAATATAATATTTATTAAAATAATAAATAATTAATACTTAATAAAAATTATATTAAATAATTAGTAGTAAATTAAATAAAAATTAATTAGTAAATAAATTAATAATAATAATTAAAATAATGAATAATTAATAGTAAATAAAAAATAATTTTAATAATAGCATAATAGTTAAAATAATAAATATATTATGTAAATATAATAATAATAATTAATTATAATGAATCATAAAATAATTAAATTAATAAATGAAATAATAATTTAATAAAAATTAATTAAAACAATATATAAAATAATAAATATATAAAAGAATTAAATAAAAAAAACAATATATATTGTTATTATTATTACTAGAATGACTTGTAAAATAATTAAATTAATAAATGAAGTAATAATTTAATAAAATTTAATTAAAACAATATATAAAATAATTAATATATAATATAATTAAATAAATAAAAAAATATATATATATATATGTATATATATTATTATTAAAATAATATAATAAAAATATTGAGACTTTATTAAAAATAAATTCAAATAAATTAAATAAATTAAGAAATAATTATGTAAATAAATAAATATGTTATAATATTGTAATAATAAATATAAAATATTAATTATTTAAAGATAATATAAATAAATTAAAATTAATTAATATTTATTTGTGAAACAATAAATAAAAATATAAATTAGTATAAAATAAATATACCCAAATTAATTAATTAAACAATATTATAAAATAAATAACTTGATGAATATAAATAATTATATATGATAATATAAGCTATAAATCATCACTTAAAAGAATTAATAATTTTTAATAATATATCATTAATAATATTAATAAAATAATATATTGTTTAATAATATTTAAAGAAATAACATAAATTATTTACTTCATAATGATAATAAATTGGATTAATTAATATTTAATTAATATTTATAAT